>APFE030997603.1:0-12187 GCA_000404065.3 Pinus taeda
AAAATATATGATTTCTTAATTAGATGTAAAAAATATATTTAGGTAAAAAAAACAAATATATTGATTTTTTTACTTCACGAATAAAATTGAATGTCGAATTTTAATATTAAACATTGTTTAGAACTTTTTTGACTTGCATTCCCAACATATCTTAGACTTTATATTTTTTCCATAGACCCGATGCTATAAGGAATTTTCCTCTATGATAGTTCCAACTCTATATTTAAGATAGATTTAACATATCTTCTTAAATCTCAAACATAGGTCAGGGTAGATTTAATATATCATGTGTGATATCCGTACTGTAAATACTCCTGTAAAATGTTATTAATAAAGTTCATAGTTAGGTTTCATTTCTTAATAACCGCCCTTAACATTTTTTATTCATCTTAGATCTCTTACGGGTAAAAAGGGGAAGAGGAAAAACCGTTGGAGAATTTCTTTATAACCGCCCTTAACATTGGACAATCATTGGAGGAAAAACCGTTGGACAATCATTGGAGAAGAGGGTTGTGTGAGACTGAAAATAAACACCAGGGAGGCGACTGTTTGCTGGGGGACTTTGAACAAACACCAACCGTGGGACTGACAACAAACGAAAACAAACACCACAGAAAAAAAAATGATGTGTTGTGGTGCATTGTAATTGGCGGTGCCGCATTATGACAATTTATGATACAGAAGTAAGTTTTTATGCTTTTATTTTTTAATGATTTAAATTATTGTAAACCAAATAATGAGTATTTCACCTTTTTCAATTTGTAGTTTTCGTATGAACAGGAGGGCTTTTACTTGAATAATTTCCGTAGGGGAATTTAATATATTATTATATGTAATAAGATGATTTTATTATTTTTTGGTTAAAAATATATTACTATATGTAGATAAAGGATTGTGCATCATATATTTTTTGGCTAGATAAATATATTTTAAAGAAATTATTATATATATATTTTTGGCAAATAAAATATATTATTGTTACATTGTTAGATAAAGGATTTAGTTGATCGTATATTTTTTGGCAAAGAAAATTGTTATTGATGTTAATAAAGATTATTATTATATTATTTTTATTGTAGAGGAAAATATCTTACTAACATATAGAAAAAGATTGTATTTAATACTTATATAGAAAAAATTGTTATTATATATATTTGCAACATTAAAAGATAAGTAATTTTTCTTGTCTTTATATAACATCACATATGCCTTTTATGTAAGAAAAAATAGGATGCATGCCCTTTTCTTAAAAAGGGATATAGTACGCTGTTTCCTTAGTGAATATAGATTAAAGATGGTAATTTGTATGACAAGATATAATAACCTATGTATAGATGAAATGAACAAAGATAATATAAGTCATAGGAATATTCTTTAGAAAGATGTTTTTCTTGTGGGTGAAAGATAATTTAATGTTGTTAATTCCTTTGTAAGATTTGCAAAAGTTACATCTTTTGGTGAGAAAAAAGGTAAATGAATTGTGTGTTGCATATTGGATAGTGTGATTTAATTGCATGGTTTAATGCAGAAAAGGTTATCATTATTATTATCTTAGTTCTTATGCCCAAAAGAATAGTTTTTTCTTTATCAAGTAAGAGTGGGGCCTTCCATTAGTCAAGAAAAAATACATATTGTACAATATGTACAATAGGAACATCAGCTTTGTGAACACTCAACAGACAGTTGGGTTGACTCAACTCCGAGCCTAACGCAAACAAAACTACAACATGATTGTTGTCAAAACATTATGTCCAATAGAGAGTACAAAGAATCAGCCCCGTCTATCTAACCGTCCTCAGAGCGGCGCTTTGGATAACCAGCGCACACGAAACCTTCTTTTCGAACCTGAAATAGAGATTAAAAGGTTCAAAGGTTCTCTCGGGTCCACTAAATGTCATAAGTCTTGCTCATCAATAAACCCAAAAGCCCTTGATGTCGAGGGCCCACATAACCGGAGGCCTACATTGCATTCACCTGTGTCTTGAACATAATCCTTAACCTTTGGTTGTCTTTACAACCTGAAAACCGTGCGATCCTACCCTCGGAGATCCGACGGTCAATAGCTAATTTCGTGCCATCAACATTCCCACTCTTTAATTTATCTTACGAACTCGATGAGAAACAAAACCTCCACTCTATATCTTTTTCGGGTGTGCTTGAGGATTAACCTTCGATCAGGTTTTCACCCCGATCACCGTACGATCCCTCCCTCGAAGAACCGAAGATCAGTAGCTAATTTCGGGCCATCAACTTGCCCACGCTTTATTTTATCTTACGGATCCGATGAGTATCATAAATTGCCTCACTATTGTTTTTCAGGTCTGTTTGAATTTTTAACCTCCGTGTGGTTTTCCGCCCGAAATCCATAGGATGGTGGAGCACAAGGAAATCTAGGGTCAGCTCCCTGCCAACCAACCCACTATTTACCCCTTGTGATAGGTCCCTTTTCTACTGTTTCCATCAGTCTCCTGACTGCTTAATTTTCATACTTTGAGAATACTCTCTGTCTTTGATCGCCTATCTATGACAGCCCTCGTGCAATTTCCCTGAGGGTGTCGACGCCCAAGCATATCTTCTATTACTTCTTGAATAGAGCACTCCTTGATTTGCCAAGCGATCTGCTAACCTATTAGTTGTTCTGCGTACGTGAACAAATTTGAGTGTTCTCAGGGCTTTCAGGTGGGATTGTATATGTTGAGACCTGTAATAACCGCCAGTGTTTTCACACTTTTTATGGTGTTGTACCATTTCATATCTTCTTGACTAAATTAATTATCAATTTAGAGTCTGCTTCTACAATAGCATTGTGTAAATCTGACTTAATCAAGATATCTAGGCATTGCTCTAAGGCCATGAGTTCCACCATATTATTAGTGGCATTCCCCAAATGACTATGAAAGATGGCTTGTATGTATCCTTGGTCATCTCTTATGACTCCGCCATAACCAGGCACTCGTGGGTTTCCTTTAGAGGCTCCATCTATATTAAATTTCAGAAAACCATGTGGATGAAGTTGCCAAAATTCATTACCCGCTATTGTATGGCTTACGATCTTGCTTATGCCTTGGGGGAATCAGCAACTGGAGACCTAATTGCAAAAGTATATGTGCATCTTGGTTTAGAGGAGGGTTTTCGGGGGTTTTCTTTAGAAAGGTACTCACAATTTCTTTGAGCTGTCTTATATTCTGAGCTATGATGCTCAGGGTTGAACCAATTTTGTTCTTGAAAATGCTATTGTTGCATTCTTTCCAAACATCCCAAATCAAAAAACTTGGAACCACAGTCTAGGCTTTGTTGACTGTTTCATTTTCTAAGAAGTCTTTACGCCAATTCTTTAAAGTGCCAGTAATGATGGATGTGTCCCTGTCATTTTTCGTGAAGATTGAGGCTACCCAATTCCACAAGGTAGAGGTGAATGGGCAGAGGTTGAGTAGGTGATCCATCGTTTCTTCTTGTAGACCGCATAAGTGGCATCTAGATGGACCAACTAAACCTTTTTTCCGAAGATTTTCCCAAGTCAGAATTTTTTTATGTTGCACCAACCACATGAACAGTTTGATTTTCATCTAGTGCGAGTTCTGCCATAGGTCCTTCCATAGCTTATCAAGGTTTGGAAAGTCAAACCCAATGGAAATTCTTTTGCCTTATTTGAGGTTGAAGTTGCCTTCATTTTTTCTTCCCCATCTTAGTTGGTCAGACGATGTAGATGTTAAAATCTTTCTTTGTTCCAAGATAACTGCAAGAGATTCTTCTTGGGCCTTCAAAGGGGTCTCTTCACTATATACTAGGTTATTCCATGTTCTCCATTTGTCCTTGTTCCTTGTTTGATCCTAGAAGTCTCTTACCTTGAGTAAACCTTTATTCTCAGTGTCATTCTTAAGATTGGCTAATTCTTCTCTACATAGGTTAGGTTCCTACTGCCAGCTATCCTCCCAAAACTAGGCTAGGTTTCCATCTCTTATCTTCCAGAAACTGTGCTTTTGAACTATGGCTCTTTTCTCCCAAGCACTGTTCCAAATGTGGGAGCCCTTGATACACCCAGACATCCGAATATGATTCCTTTCTTGCCAATTATTTGCATACTTCTGTTTCCAGAACTTGGCCCATTGGGTTGCTGATTCCTTTATCCATCTCCACCAAAGTTTCACCCCCAAGACTTTGCTCAGGGTTTCAGGGTCATGAATTCCCAAACCCCCATGGGTCTTAGGTTTATAGAGCTTATCCCAAGCTACCAAACCCCATTTTTTTTTCTCTTCCCCTTTGCCCCAAAAAAAATCTCTTTGAATATACTTGATGAGTTACAAAAGTCCTTTAGGGGTAGGAAGAGCTAAAAACATGAAGGTGAGAATAGTTTGCAAGATAGTATTTGTAAGCACTAGCCGTCCTGCTAAATTCAAAGACCTGTTTTTCCATTTCCTAATTTTGTCCTGCAGTCTATTAGTCATTGGCTCCCAAACTTCCTTGCTCAGAGGTTTGTCAATGAGAGGTATTCCCATATATTTGGATGGTAACTCATCTCTTTGAAAGCCAAGCATTCTAGAGAGGTTTCTCTGAATAACAATGTCAGTAATAAAAAATATTTTTTTTGATTTGGTGAGGCTTACCACTGTATGGGCAGCCATAACAAATTTGTTCAGGATTTGTTTGAAAACTTTAGCTTCCTTGACCATGGATGTACCCTGTAGCACAGTGTCATCCACAAATTGTTGATGAGTCAAGGCATCCCCATTCGGGGTGAATTTGAGACCCTGGATTCTTCCTTCTATATTGGCGGATTTAATTGCTTTGTCTAATCCTCCCATCATGAGAATAAAGAGGAAGGGGGAGAGAAGATCTCCTTGTTGGAGGCCTCTCGAAGGCCTAAAGGTTATGGATGAAGAGACATTAAGCAGGATTGAAAAATTAGCTGTAGTAAGAAGGGCCATAACCCATCTTATGCAGTTGTGGTCAAAGCCATATACTTTTACTACTTCCCTGATGTACGACCAGTTTAGCTTGTCATAAGATTTCACTAGGTCAAGTTGTATGATCATACCCACTTGCTTATTTCTCTTAAGAGAATGAACCACCTCGTGAGCTTGAATGATGTTGTTCAGAATTTTCCTTCCTTCCACATATCCATTCTTCTCCTGGAGCTTTCCCATTTTGCATTTCTTTTATGAATTCATTAACTTCCTCTTCAGTCACTCGTCTGTTAAGATTGTAATTTTCTTCCCTGGTTACAAGCTTTGGAATGTACTTTGTGAAGTTGTTGATAAATTGTGATCTGTCTATGAGAGGCTCCTCTGCTATGCTTTGGAATTTTTGTACCAGAGCACATTCCATTTCTTTGTGGGTACTGAGCTCTTTCCCTTGAGTATCTCTGAGTTTTGAAATCCTGTTATGTGACCTGTGATCCACGGTTGACTTGTGAAAAATCTTTGTGTTTATTTCCCCTTCTTTAAGCCATTGCACTCTCACTTTTTGTCTCCAGAAGATATCCTGTTGCTAGCATATGTCTTCCCATTCTTATGAAGAGAGTCAGCTTGCATTTTTCTTTCCTCAGTAAAGCCATCTGTGATGAGGATCTGATTAATTCCTTTGTAGTTTCTGTTCAATTTCTATTTTGGTTTTGAAAATATTGCCAAATTGCTTTTTGTTCCATTCTTTAAGCCTGATTTTGGTGTTTTAGCCTCTGTTGTAGTAGGAACATATTAGTGCCTTGAATAGGAAAATCTTCCACCCACCATTTACCAATATTACTGATGAAGTCAGGGTGGGCGAGCCAGACATTTTCAAACCTAAAAGGTATGTTCCTTGGAGTAACTATAAAAGAAGCTTTGAGTTGGATAGGCTAGTGATATGAGCCTCCAAAAGGAAGGATTAATGCAGTCATGTCAAGGCTAGTGAGAAGGAGGTCCTCCTAGATTATAAATCAATCTAGTTTAGAAGCAACTTGAGAAGCCCCTCCCCTCTTATTGCTCCAGGTGAAGGTACCATTTATTGTCTCCGTGTCCACTAGCCTCATGTCGTTTAGGAAGTTTTGGAAGGCAATGGAGTCTCTGCCTAGTGTTCTGGTCCCACCTTCTTTTTCTGTAAGAGATCTGATCATATTAAACTCCCCTCCCAGAATCCAGGGCATAATAGGTCTCTCTCTTAGCTCCTCCAGTGAGGTAAGAAGCCTGAGTTTGTCTTTAATTTTTTGAGGACCATAGACATTTGTGATCATATATATCTCCTTATCACCAAAGGTTGGATCACCATTGAAAGGTAGTTCATGGATGCTTCAGCATCCAAGATTCCAAGTTTCAGTGGATTCCAGAGTGTGAGAATCCCTCCTGCCATGTTGTCTGCTTTAACTTCTAGATACTCATACTTAATGAGCCATTTTATATGTATCTCTCTAATTTTATCTATTGAACATTTTGTTTCCTGGATAAGCACCATATCTGGTTTTTCTTCTTTTATTCTATTACTAAGATTTCTTTGTTTCCTTTTACTTCCTAGACCCCTAATGTTCCAGGTCGTGAGCTTCATTATGAAATATTTGTAAATGAGTAACTAGTAATATATTTCATCTTACCTGAGTTAATCATGAGTTTCCCACACTCTGTCGGCAAGTCATTCTATCTTTTCCTTCCTCTTTTCCTGCTTGGGTTCTTAGAAGAGTGTCCTAATGTTACCTCCATCATTTTAACCCCTCTACTTTCCTGGCTGTCATGGTTTCTTTTGACTCGAGAACCCTTTGCTTGAGATCTCCATAGGAAGAGCTGTTGCACTCTGTCAAACTCCTCTTGTGGTAGAGAATCAACCCCTTCGGTGGTTCCCTGCTCCAGGGACTTTTCTAGATCGAGATTCTTCCTCTCAAGAATCTCCTGTAGTTCGTGGTCCTCCATTCGAAGTTCACTTGGGGTCATCTCATGGTCCCTGCCAAGTTCCATGATGCTTGGCAGATCTTCCTTTAGTTTGTTGTTCTCAAGTACATCCTCCATGCTAACATCTTTTTCCTTCTCTGCAAGATTATCCTGTGATGCTTGGTTCATCCCATTGTTCCCACCTTCTTCTTCTAAAATCTTGAAACTATTATGACTTGGTTGTTTATCCTCATTAGTTTTCCTTTGGTACTTTTTTCCTACTTTCCCTTTGCCTCCCATATTGGTAAAGCCTTCGGGGTCTTTGCCTATGTTAGTTTTCATATTGTCCTCCAGTTTGTTTAAAGGGAATTCTCTAAAGAGGTTCCCATCTTCATGACATTTATAGCATCTGAATGGGACATGTTCATAGTCCACCGCCTACACCCATTCTTCATTATATACTTCTAGAATGATTTCGTCCAGAAGTGCTCTCGATAGGTCCATTTCTACACATATGCAGGCAAAGGAGGTGTATTTTCCTCGCAGAGTTGCCTCTGATATTTTTAAAAAATGACCTAATTTATTGCCTATGGCTTTTAAGGATTCTGGCAGCCAATAATCTAAAGGTAGGGAGTAGAATCTTATCCATACCAGTATTGATGTGAATGTTTCTCATTCCGGGACAAAATTCATCACCCATGGTCGCATGTAGAGGCCTACCACAACATAAAAACATGGTCCTCCTTCGAACACTCTGTCTTTGTCCTCTAGGTTTGTGAACACCACTGTGAAGAATCACTTGGACCCAAGGTGAAGGTTTATTCCCCCCTTTGGTTTCTAGTGATTTCTTATCCATACGTGCAAAGCCTTCTCTGTTGGCCATATCCCCATAAATTTACATATAACTGCACATGCCGCCATGTGATCACTGTGCTACTGTAGCGCTGGATTATTTAAAACAACCTGAGGTTTAATGGCAGACCTGGATTTACAGAGTCCTGTCACACTCTTGTGCTTAGTTTTCTGACTGCTGCATTTTTTCTCCTCTCTCCTCTCACTTCCTCATGATTCTATTCCTGTTCATGAGAACTAATGTTTTCCAACTTTTCTGTGCGAATACTCTCTAGTTCTACCTCCATTGGTTTCTTGAAGCGATTCAAACTAGCTTCCTTGCTTCTGTTCGCAACTACATGACTGTGGGAGGGAGTGGAACTCCCCCCTCCTCAACCCTCTATGGTTACAAGCAATAATCCCCTATTGGTCCAAACCCTCATTCAGCTTGCTCCCCCGCATCTCCCGCCTGTCCTCCCACAAGGAAACACATTTTCAAACCTACATGGTTTTCACCCAAAAGAATAGTTGATTATGATACTTTCTTGAAAACAAATGCATGAGAACTTTGTTATGATACTTTATTGGAAACAAATGCATAATAACTTTGTACATAAATGATAAAGAAACTATGTTTGGTTCTTAAAAATAACTATGTGAAAAGAACACATATGCAGAAGCATAGAAATAATAGTGTGAAGATATAACTATTGTGTTGATAACCTAATTTTGGAAAAATGGATAAATGGGAAACAAAGCTAGGGTTTATTTATTCAACAATGGGGTTTGGTGCACCGTCGCCATATTTTATCCCCTGGACAACTCACTGGGCAGCAGGGATGCTAATGCTTTGGGACGAATACGGCTCGTGATTCTCGGATGGGGTTTATCTGGGCAACCAGTTTGTAGGTTTTAACTCCATACAGAAATTACTTGCATACGAATTTTAAAACACGAAAAATAAACAATGCGAGAGCATAACACATAAAACACATATACATAGACATTTTCCCCTGGATCCTAAAACCGAGACTACCAGCTTGATCTTTCATTATGTTCCTTTCAATGTTACAAAACATATTTATACATGCTGAAGCATCCAATACCATGGACCGAAAACCATCGCGTCCAAAACCATGGACCGAAAATCATCGTGTCCAAAACCATGTGCGAAAATCATGCATAAAACCATAGGTAGGTCTGCCCAATCTAGCATAGAGTCCAAAACCTAAATTTTCTGAGGCAACCCCATAGAGTGGGGTTATATGCACCCCTCAAACCCCCTATGACTCCCCCCGCTACGCAATCGGTGCAAATAATGGGGGGCTCTGCCCCTTCTAACCCCCCAGTTAACTACGTGGGCTAGTCGTGGAAATAATATAACACAACCCAAAATTCTCCCACTTCTTGGTTTCTTTCCATAGGGGGCCACAAGAGAGCTTAGTCATTTATTTAGCTCTGCAATGCCCATTGTTTCTCTACACCAAGAGAATTTCTCAGAGCTCACAGATTTTGTCAATGCATCTGCAGTATTCTTCAAAGTATCCACCTTTACCAGCAACACCCTTTTGTCTTCTATCATATCCCTAACAAAGTGATATTGAACATCAATGTGATTTTTCTTTGAATGATATGCAGGGTTCTTTATCAAGAAAATTGCACTTTGGCTGTCACAGTCTGTCCTTATAGCAACTTGTACTAACCCCATATTTGAACGCAATCTCTTCAACCAAACTAATTCCTTGTTTGCATGAGTGGATGCCATGTATTCTGCCTCTGTAGTTGATAGTGCCACTACAGATTGTTTCTTACTCATCCAACTGACTGCACCTCCAAATAGGTTAAACACATATGCACTTGTAGATCTTCTCTGATACAGATCTCCAGTCCATTCTGCATCAACAAAGCCACGAATATCCAAAACTCTTTCCAATCCTAGTCTTCCTTGGTAGCACAAACCATAATCACTAGTGCCACACAAATACCTGAAAACCTGCTTCAATTCTGTCTAGTGCTCCTTCCCCGGTTTTGACATAAACCTACTCAATACTCCCACTACATGTGCAATGTCCAGTCTAGTACAGACCACTGCATACATCAAGCTACCAACTACACTTGCATATGGAACACGGGACATGTTCTCTTCCTCTTCTTGTGTCTTGGTACATTGTTCAGCAGATAAATTTACATCTACAAGAATAGGAACCTTCACCGATTTACTATCCTGTATATTAAACCTCTACAATATTGTCTCGACATACTTCCTCTGGTTTAACCAGAGCTTCCTCTTTGCCCAATCTCTTTTAATTTCCATGCCCAAAATATAGTTTGCAGCGCCAAGTTCTTTCATGTCGAATTTGGAGGACAAATGGGTCTTCAAATCTTGGATAATTTCTTTGTCCTTTCCAACTAGCAACATATCATTCACATACAAGACCAGATAAATAACACGGTCAAAAATTAATTTAAAATACACACAGTGATCTGCTTTGCTTCTTGTGAAGAAAAGTCCCCATATAAATGTATCAAATTGATACCACATCCTTTGTGACCGTTTTAACCGATACAGAGACTTCTTTAACTTGCATACCAGTTCCTTCTTACCCTTCACCGCAAAGCCTTCAGGTTTCTTCATGTAGATCTCCTCTTCCAAATTCCGACGAAGAAATGTTGTCTTCACAACCATCTGTTCTACCTCAAAATCAAAAGCATCAACAATAGATAAAAATAATCTAATAGAAGTTACCTTGGCAACAGGGGAAAAAATATCACCAAAATCAATTCCCGAAACTTGGGAATAACCTTTTGCTACCAACCGAGCTTTGTATTTCTCCACCTTTCCTTCTGCATTTGTCTTCTTCTTGAACACCCATTTGCTGCCAATGGGTTTCCTTCCAACCGAACTCCACAGATCCAAAGCCCTCATGTTTGTGAAAATGGTGGCCATTTATCAAACCATGGCCTCTTTCCAAGTTTCCATCCTCTGAATCTACTGCTTCCTTCATATTCTAGGATCATCATCAGTAATAGATAAAGAAAAATTTAACAAGAAGCATATGGAATGTACCTTATGGCTGCCTTTTTCTTGAACTGATTCTCACACTCAGAGTTTGGGCCCCTCGCTTTTGATTCCCTCCTCTATGTAAGAGTTGAATCTTCCCCTTGCTCAAACTCTATCTTCTCATGTTCCTTTGGTTGGACTTCATGTTTAATAACATATTTTACCTCTCTGAACACCACATATCGGTTGTACACAACCTTCCTTGTTACTGGGTTCCAAATATTATAACCCTTTAAACCATCCTTATACCCAATAAAGATGCACTTTTCAGATTTACTATGCAACTTCGTTCGTTTCTCCTTTGGAACATGTACATATACATCACATCCAAATACCCTTAGTTGTGAAAGAGAGGGTTTCTTATCAATCCATACCTCTTGTGGAGTCTTATCCTCCAACACTGATGAAGGTGATCTATTGACCAGGTAACATGCTATCTCCACCGCCTCCATCTAGAATTCCTGTTGTAACCCGGTACCACTGAGAATGCTTCTTGCCCTTTCGATTAACATCTTGTTCATTCTTTCTGTAGCTCCATTTTGCTGAGGTGTATATGCAGTAGTCTTCTCTCATGCTATATGACACTTCTTACAAGATTCTTCAAATTCCTTTCTCCAAAACTCTCCATCATTATCTGTCCTCATCACCTTTATCTTCTTCTCTGTATAGTTTTCCACTAGAGCCTTAAATTATTTAAACCTATCAAAGACTTCAGATTTCTTCTTAAGGAAATATATCCATGTATTCCTTGATAAGTCATCTATAAATGATACATAGTACATAGACTTACCTAGTGATGGAACCTTCACAGGTCCAAACACATCACTATGCACAAGCTCTAATATCTATTTCGCCCTCTTGCCACCAGAGGGAAAATTCACCTGATTCTGCTTCCCATATACACAATTTTCACAAAAATCAAAATCGAGAAAGTTGTTACTCATACCTTCTACCATACCTTTACCATGAAGTATTTGAAGGTCCTTCTCTCCAATATGTCCAAGCCTTTGATGCCACACCATGGTCTTCTTGCAAGAGACCACTATATTTTCTGCTCCACTTTCAGGAACCACAGAACTGTTGCACCCATCAACAAAAGTGCTACATTGCAACTTGTATAGAGTTCCAATTTGAGCTCCTAGCATTAATACCATTTCCCGCTAAACCATCTTGTAGGTATCCTTCTTGAACACTATTTTTACACTTGCATCATCCAACTTTCTTATAGAAATCAGATTTCTTGCCAATGCAGGAATATGTTGAACACCCGGAACTATTATAACCCTTCCACCTTGCGACTTCAGCTTTACTTTTCCGCGACCAATGATTCTAGCGTTCCTATCATAGCCTAAGAAGACATCACCACCATCATATTTCTCATACTCACAGAACCACTCTCTATGGCGAGTGAAGTGAAAGGATGCACCTGAGTCAATCAACCATGCCTCATGATCTACATGTG